>JAKGGE010002238.1:0-19884 GCA_023748175.1 Hoolock leuconedys | reverse complement strand
GTGGCCAAGAGGCTGCCCCTCACCCCTTCCGGACCATGATGACCGGGCAGAGGCTGCACCTCACCTCCCCTGCAGACGCATGGGTGGTCCCGGGCAGAGGCCTCACCTCACAGACGTGCCATGGGTGGCTGGGCCGAGGCGCTCCTCCCTTCCCAGAGCGGGGTGGCTGGGCGGATGCACTCCTCATATCCCAGAAGATGGTTGCCAGGGCAGAGGTGCTCCTCGCGACTTCCCAGTCGGGCTGCCAGGCAGAGGCGCCTCACTCCCAGACGCATGGGTGGCTACAGAGACGATCCTCACCTCCCAGACGATGGTGGTCACAGAGGCGCCTCCTCACCTCCTGGACCATGGTTGCCGCAGAGGCGCCCTACTCCCCAGACGATGGGTGGTCGGGCAGAAGGCCCTCACCACCCAGACGGGCTGCCGGGCAGAGTAGCTCCTCACTTCCCAGACAATTTCTGCATAGCAGCCTCCCCTGCACCAGCAACTCATGGCTACCCCTGGGCTAGTTAATACCATGACAACATTTCGATGTTTAAGAGATTAGCACTACAGTCCAAGTAAGCATACTTCGCTACAACAAAAAAGCTTTAGATAGCTCCTATGGAAATTTGGCATGATGGTCAGTCTGCCTAGAAGACATCCCTACATTCACTGCACTGGCCAAGGCCGGGGAGGGTCACTCCTGAGCTGGAACAGAAGTTCACTGACATGGTCTTCTGGCACCTACCCAAATGTGAGATCTGACTTGACCATTGGAGAAAATGAAAATATAACATCGGGCGGGCAGTGGGCTCAGTGGCCTGTAATCCCAGCACTTTGGCAGGCCGAAGGGCGAATCTCAGTGAGGTCAGGATGAGACCATATCGAGGGTCCCCTGCCTCACTGGGGCACCAAGTGGGTGTGATGGCGGGCTCTGTGGTCCCAGCTACTGAGGCTGAGGCAGGAGAATGGCTGGTCCTGGAGTGGAGCTTGCAGTGAGCCGAGATCGCTGGCCACCGCACTCCAGCCTGAAGCATGGAGTGAGACTCCATCTCAAAAAAAAAAAAAAAAAAGAAAGAAAAAAGAAAGAAAATTATAACAACATCAAAGTGCTACGGAAGGCACATCAGAGAGCCTCACAGGGGTATCCCAGGCTGCAACAAAGTTTATAGTGATATCTGTGCCTCCACCTTGATGCAGGGTCCTTTCATTAACTCCTTACAAACTACTTGGTCAGGACTTATTTTCTGGTCTATCGATAAACTCATGGGTAATATGTGAGGTAAACTACAGGCCATGTGGCTTTAAGGAGTAAGCACTCCTGGACCATCAAATTCCAGCCATAAAGCAATAAGGAAGAGAAAGGCCCTTGCTGGGGACGCTAGTAGGTGGCTATGGACTGAATTTGGTCTCCCTTCCCACCCCAATTTAGATGAAGTCCCAGTCTCTGGTGTGTAATGGTATTTGGACATGTGGGCCTTTGAAAAATAATTAGGTTAAGATGGAGGGATGAGGATGGGGCCTCATTAAGGGGATCAGTGCCCTTATATGAAGAGATGAACAGAGGATCTTGCTCTTTCTCCTGCAACGGCGTAAGAACAAAGTGAGAAAGCGGCCTCTACAAGCCAAAAGGTGGGCCCTCACCGCACATTGAACTGCTAATCTTGATTTTGGACATCCCAGCCTCCAAAACTGTAAGAAGGCTTCTGGTGCTTAAGCCACCAGGTATGGTAGTTTTGTTGTGGCAGGAGAGATGATCTAAGATAATGGCCCAGCTTCTTTAATTCTTCAAACACAGAGATTCTCATCCCTGACACAACACCGCCAGGTAAACTTAAAGAAGGAGGAGCTTAGAGAGACCTATGTTGTCATGGGATCATCAGCTCACATCTAGAAAAGCCTATAGTGTGCTCTCCACATAATCAGCACAAAAAAGTTGAAGTGAGCTAAACAAATAAATGAAAACAAAACCAAACAACAACTAAGAAAACTCTAAACAGAGAGTACCCTCAAACAGTTCAACCAGAAACAAAAAGCACAAAGAAACACCAATAAAAAAGAAAGGAAAGGAGAGAAGAAACCAAGGAAGGAGGGGGAGGAAAGAGAATAAAGGAGGGAGGAGATGAAAAGGGGAGGGAAAAAGGAGGAGAGGGAGAGAGGAAGCAGCATAACTTGACTTAAATCTCTCATTTGGGGGTACAAATGAGATTTTCTGAACAAAATGGGTGTCCTGGTTGGGTCCCAGTAGACTTTAGGTTAGGAGAATTGACAGGAACCAAATGAAGTGATAGGAACAGCTCAGACCTGAAACTTCTTCTTTTCTAGAACTGCTTTTACAAGTTCAGGGTCTAAACCATCCATCTAAATAAATTCTTTAATAAATAAACTCGTCTTGGGGTCAGTCTCCCCTCATACTTCATATGCATAATTTTGCATGACTATGTAGTAGTTAGAACATTTGTGTAGCAAACATATAGCTACAACCAATTTTTACATACATTATTCCATCTAATTCCCAATGTTTCTACTCAAGCAAAATTAACCCCATCTCAGGAATCTTGTCTTGTTCCAACCCAACATTTTCAACACTTTGCATTGAAATGCTGGAGCTAGTCATCTTTGAGTTTTTACTCTTCCTTCTATGCTGCAAGACCCCATTCTCCTCATCGTGTCCTGTGATTCTTTATCTGTCAAGCTGCTCATTCAATGTGGGCACAGGGTGCTAAATAAGTATTTGTTGAATGAATGAGTAAATGAATACATCTACATTTAAATCAATAGTTTAAATGCATTTGTCCTGTTTGTCTGTGGCCTCTTTGTGAATTCTCCCATGTTTCATTCTCTTTGTCCATATGTTCACTTATCCCACTTGTTTATGTTCAAGAACTGCAGCAGGCAAATTTAGAATTGCCTAAATCAACATGCAAAATATTTTCCCTCTTGCATTTGCATTTACGCTTTCTCTGCTTAATGCCTTTTTCCTCACACCATTGTCTAACAAATGAACTTCACTCACCCATCATTGCCCAGTTCAATAATATGTCTACCCTATAAATTTCCCAGAACTTTAGATTCATTGAATCAGAATCCTTGAGAGATAGAGCCTGGGGATCTTTATTTTCATTTAACAAGGACCCTCAGTTCAATCTTTGGGTAATTTCCCTTGGGTGGCTTCAAAATTGTTGCTTAGACTAGCATTTGTCTCTAAATCAAGGAATGCATTTTACCCAGCATTGCATCCTAAGCCTAGCATAGTGTTTGGTTCATAAGAGTCATTTAATACACATGCCATTGGACCTGTTGGACTGATTGAAATCTCCTGCCTGCAGCTCCCAAATTCTTGAATTTAACAGAGGCAGTGCAGTATATAAAAGAGAAAAATGCTAATAGTGGAATTTTACCATCAGTTCAAGAGATATTTGAGGGCTGAGCAAAATTTCTTAATGATTGTGTATAAAGCCCTAAATAAGGCTCTTACCTAAAGGGAAGAAGTCTCCCTAAATTTACTGGAAGCTTACACTCTGACTTTGATTGTAGGTGATATGAACTGGCTAGAAGACTAATATCACTCAGGTCTGTGCACCCTAAGTTCCTCCTGTATCCATTTGTGTTGGTTACCAGGATATTGAGTCCTACCAAATGTTAAATTGATCACTGAGGGAGCAATGGCTATTGCTGCTGATCAGGTTATGCATCACAATCTGAAGGCAAATTATCTCTACATCCCACAGAGAACTTAAACTAAGAGCTAATAGTTCTTTATCTTTTTTTTCTGTTCAAGAGCAACTACGCTTCATAATCAATAAAACAATTTATTGCTCTAATAAAATGAAACAATACAAGAGAAAGCTTGAGAGTATTGGCAACTTTAAGACCTCCTTATCAGAATAGCTCAAAGCACTTTGAGAATAATATTAGCTATTAAGACCATAAATATCTGTCAAATCTTTGTATCATGTTAAGTTATTATTCAATTGCTTATCTTGGGCAACATTGACTTGCTGTTGCATCACACGTTGTCAATATGATAAAGTCTTTAAAGAAAAGAGTTTTTATATATATATATATACATATATATATATATGTATATATGTATATATGTCTCATTTCCTTTCATTTATATCCATCTTATTGCTTTGCCCAGTGCAGGTGACTGACAAGCACCATACTTGCTAATATATCATTTGCTTTTATTTTTATTTTGATGTTTTAATTATAAAATGTAATACAAACTTTTAAAACCCTCAAATATATACAATATGAATATATCAAGTAAAAAAAGTTAAGGTACATAAAGAAAGAGGGGAAAGCTAGAATGACCCCTGGGTGGTGGTTTAAAAATGGAAGGTATTGAATTCATGAGGTAGGAACTCATGGTTTAAATACATATCCAGAGAGATAGGCATAGAAACTAACATAGATGGTACATATAAAGCCATACATACATATATACATGTATGTTATATACACCTATATGCATATAATATAGCATACATATATTTCCTGTGCTCTATCCCTGAGAGGGCCTAGAAACCATGATATCCCAGTAGCAATGAACACACCAAACACATAAGTCTTGATTTCTAAACATTCTTAATAAAAGTATCATGGGCTCCTTGAGAAACAGTTGGATTGCAAGGCTGGGGAAGGAGAAAACACAAAAATTCCTTTAGAACCTTTAGGCCATAAATAAAAGAAGTGCTTAATAAAGAATTAAGGCACATCAAAGGGCAGAAACCAGCCTGAAAGAGCCCTAACACCATAGTTGAAAAAAAAGAGCCATAAATAAATAATAAGAGCAATGCTGGCTTATTAAACCACAGAATAAGAAACTATTCATGAATCCTCACTCGATATAAATAGTTTAGTAAATTAATAAGTGGGTGAAAAAGGAACAGCTCTTTCTTGATTCCAATTAATAAATGTAGAAGAAGCAATGGGAAAAAATATGTTCACTACTAAAACACCACAGTAATAATTGTTACAGGCAGATACACAGATCAGTGTCAAAAAATCATTGCATGAAAGTATGAAAAACAAGATAATTGCCCAGTCTTAAAGTACATATTTATTATAAAACAAAAAAAATAGTGGATTTTTTGTGAGATTGAAACCCTGCAGACACTTTTACCTTAATCAAGTAAGCAGGCTAGCATCACCAGTAATAAGACTTTATTAACATCATATTTCCCCCTGATATGGTGCACTGGGAAGAGCATATCACCCTCTGTGGTAATTTCTTGCCAAACGTTGCATTTCTTGATTAGATCATGGGGCATTTCATACCGTTTTCAAGGATAGCGAGCGGAGTTCTCACGAGATCTCGATGGCTTGTGAAGTGTGTGACACTTCCCTCCTCACTTGCTCTCTCCTTTCCACTGCATGCACTCTGCCTCCTTTCACCCTTCTGCCATGATTGTAAGTTTCTGAGGTCTCCCTAGCCATGCTTAACTGTGAGCCACTAAATAGCTTTTCTTTATAAATTACCCAGTCTCCCGTGATAGTTCTTATAGCAGTGTGAAACGACCAATACAGTCATGATGAATGATTCTTATATATTTTAAATTCACTTTGCCTAAAAGTCTGCTTAAAAATTTTCAGCTACATTCTTGAGGAAATATCCCTAGCAAGTGCTTACTTGCCTTTAGATATAGGTAGCATTTCCTACTATCAGTCTTTCAGAAATAAAGTATTTTGCCTACCTTTATGTAATTTTTTTGGTCCCACTAGTTCAGAACTTTTACAGGAACTAAGAGTTGTTTCCTGAGTGGGTCTCCCAATATTTCAACTCTATCAATTCAGAATTATCAAGAATGGTACACTCTGGGTGTGGTCATCTGAAGGAATTTTGATTCTTTTGAGAATATCCTCAAGAATGTAGGTGAAAAATTCACTTTTCTCTACTGCATTTTTCTGGTTTTATCAGGGTAATGCTGGCCTCATAGAATAAGTGCAGCAAAATATTTCCTAATCTTCAACTTCCTAGGAAGAAATTGTATAGAATTGGCAAATTCATCTCTTCCATAAATGTTTGGTAAGATACCCCAGTGAAGCTAGCTAGTCATATTTATTTTTAAAGAAGAGTTTTTCTTTTTATTTTTAATTGATACATAATAACTGTACTTATTTATGAGGTACAGAGTGATATCTTTTAGTACATGCATACAATGTATAATATATAAGAAGGTTTTAATTTTAACAGAAAATAGTTTCTACATTTGTTCACATACTTGACATTTCTGGTGGGTATTTACCAATTCTGAGGTTCTTGACTATTTCCCAAATGATCTGAATTCTATTTTCTTATAATTTTCCTTCAACCTGAAGAATTTCTTGGTTGTTCAAGATAGCTGGCAGGGCCAAAGTTTTTTTATCTTGACTCATATTTATTTTGCCCTCATTGTTGAAGGATATTTTGAATATAGATTTTGGGTTGACAGTTGCTATTGCTTTTAAAATTTATTTTAGCACTTTCAAGTTGTTTCCTCGTATCATCTGTCTCTCTCCATAGTTTCTGGATGGAAAGTTAGTGGTTTCAAATTATTACTCCTTGGATGTACTGCAGTCACTTGTCTCTGGCTGCTTCTAAATTTTCTTGCCTTTGACTTTTATTAGTTTGACTATGAGTGAAGCTAGCGAGGTTTTTGGCATTTATTCTTGCTTTGTATTTTTTACTGAGTTTTTGAATCTGTAATTTATATCCTTCCCTCAAATTGTAGAAAATTTTAACCACTATTTATTCAAATACCTTTTTCTCTCCCTAAATTTCTCTCTTCTTCTTGTAAGAATTCAACTACACATGAGTTGAACCATTTTATATTACTCATTTAAAAATATTTTTCTTTCTTTGTTTTCCCCAAATTAGATCATTTGACTTATTTATGTTCAAGTTCACTGACTCCTTTCCTTTGTCATTTCCTCTTTTGGTTATAAAGCCTACCAGGTGAATTTGTAGTTTTAGATATAACATTTTTTTAGTTCTTGAATTTTCATTTTGGTCTTCTGTTTTTTTTTTTTTTTTGTTTTTTTTTTTTTTTGAGATAGAGTCTCGTTTCTTTCACCCAGGTCAGATCTGCAGTGGCGCTTGTCTCGCTAATGCAAGTTCACTTCCCCGGGTTCACGCCATTCTCCTGCCTCAGCCTCCTCAGTAGCTGGAACTATGGCTCGGCCACTGCCTACACTTTTTGTATTTCTTTAGTAGAGACGGGTTTCACTGTGTTAGCCAGGATGGTCTCTCGGGATCTCCTGACTGTGTGATCCGGCCACTGGCCTCCCAAAGTGCTGGGATTACAGGCGTGAGCCACCACTCGGCCGCTTCTTTACTTTTATCATTCTTGTTTTGTTTGCTTTTCGAGACAGGTCTTGCTCTGTCACCCAGACTAAACAGCAATGGCGTGATCTTGTTCACGCAACGCCTCGCCTCCCAGGTTCAAGCAATTCTCGCGGCCTCAGCCTCCTGAGTAGCTGGGATTACAGGTGCATGCCGCCATACCTTTTATTAATTTTTATTTTTGTAAAGACAGGGTTTCACCATGTTGTCCAGGCTGGTCTCAAACTCCTGACCTCAAGTGATCTGCCTGCCTCGCCTCCCAAAGTGCTGGGATTAACAGGTGTGTGAGCCACCACAACTGGCGCCGCTTATCATTTTTATTGATGCAGTCTCTTGATTGTCTTTTATCTCTTTAGAAGAAGTCACTTTTGTTGACTCTTCATATAAGTTGGAAGAAGAAGTTTGATTATATAATGAATACTGTGACTATTATGTTCTTGATTCTATTTCATGTCTCCAAAATGCTAATTTCTTTGTTTTATCAGGTGGTTAACTTGTTTGAATTCATACTGCAAACTTGTCTCTTGGTATTAGCTCTCAAATATAAGTCCAGTTCTCTTTCATTTTTAGCTATTATTCTTTTGTACCTGTCTCATGCTTATATGATTCAGGGTTTATTCAGAGATTTGGGCAGATTTTAGATGTAGATTGTGTCCTTTTCCTACTGTAGTTTCTCCTTTTTGAGATTTCTGCCTTCCTCTCATTTCTACAGAGACTGTGCTTCTTCAAATCCAGAAGGTTTGCAGTTTTCTATCAAACTGTTAGCTTTTCCTGGCCACCTTCAGACTAAAAAGCTGCAGATAGAAAAATCAATAATAAATTATTTTGAAGATAAGTCAATTATCTATCTTGTCCTTTTCCAAATTTTGATTCTCTTCAAGAATATTCCTACTTTTATTCACTCTTCAATGCCTTCAGTAGTTGTTATTTATATTTAGTTGACATCTGAGGAAGTATTGGTCTGGTAGAGGCTTTGTTTTATATACCATAAGCAGAATCTTATATTTCTTTACTTTAAACATCTGTTATTAGAGTATATGACTTTTTTTTGAATCGAAGCTACTTTTTGTTGTCCAGGCTGGAGTGCAATGGCAATCTCGCTCACCACCTCCGCCTCCCAGGTTCAAGCAATTCTCCCACCCCAGCCTCCTGAGTAGCTGAGATTACAGGCATGCACCACCACACCTGGCTAATTTTTGTAATTTTAGTAGAGACGTAGTTTCTCCATGTTGAGGCTGGCTTCAAACTCCTGACCTCAGGTGATCTGGCCCACCAGCCTCCCAAAGTGCTGGGATTATGGCGTGAGCCACCGCACTCCAGCCAGGAGTATATGACTTTTAATTACAATTTGTATTTCTTACCATATGAGGATCCCTATTAGCATAAAATTCTGGCTTTTCTTTGCCTATCATTTTTCATCTTATAGAAGGGTGTTGTGATTTTTACTTGGTAAATGAGTTTCTGTATGGAAAACTGAGAAGACATACCTTGTCCATATATTTCCTCCTTTCCTCTTGCAAGTGAGCCTGTCTACTGAGAGCACACTATCTACTCCTATTTCTTTATTCCATATTATGGAGGCAGGCCATAAAGGAGGCTTATCATGGTCCAGGGCAACCTAGACTCTGGGATGGGTCTTCAATGCTGAAATTGGCATCAGGCAAGCTACTTTGCCTTAGATATGTAAATAGCATTTCCCAGTATTAGTCTTTTCAGAAATAAAGTATTTTGCATACCCTTATTTGATTTTTTTTGGTCTTAATTAGTTCTTAGGACTCTCATGGGACTAAGAGCTCTATTTTTGGAGGGGGTCTCATCTCCCCAATAATATTTCAACATCTATCAAATTGAGAATTATCAAGAATGGTACACTCTAGGTTTGGTCATCTGTAGAGATGCCATAAAACAGCAAGAGTTTAGAATAGAACTTAGGAAAAATATAGACATAGAAGATGGTAAATACCTTATAGTCCAAATCTGAATCTGAAATCAGTAAATCAGAAAATACATCTTATATTCTTATTTGACTGTAGCATATGACACAAAAGCAGAACAATGTTGGGCTGTGAGGACTCACATTCATCCCCATATTTAGCTTACATGACAAAATGAAACAACCGCAGAACTGATGCTAGCCAGCTCCCAGTGATCCCTGCTTCCCTGTATTTATTCCCTCTTCTCAATTACATCGTAATTGCTGCCTGTGAATAATATAAATATAGAGGAAGTATATGATTTCCATATGGTTTCCTCTGAGATTATTGAGGATTTGGCCTTGTTTTCTCTCTCCAGGATTAATTCTTTTTGTTTGCAAGGAATCCATCTATGTAATGAGGGACACCTGCTAAGATTCTAAGAAGAGGTCAATGAGGGTGAGGAACTGTGGCCTCCAGCTCACAGTGCTGATGAACCCACAGTGTGTGACCTTGAGAGCAAGTCCTCCAGCTCCAATCAGGTCTCTCTAGATGATTCCAACTTATGAGAAATTGGGCGTGGAGGGTTCACACCTGTAATCCCAGTACTTTTAGGAGGCTGAGGTGGATCATCTGAGGTCAGGGAGTTCAAGACCAACTTTATGAGAGACACTGGGTCAGGACCACTCCAGCCAGGCTGCTCCCACAATCCCTCACCTAAAGAAACTGTCTTAAGCTACTAAATTCTTGGGGCAATTTGTTACACAATAGAAAAACTAATACAACTGACATGCATAAGAAGCTATGTATTATCCCACTACCCTATTGCTAGATATCATTTCATAGAGAAGGGAGGAGGCAGAAGGGATACGGGGTTTAAACTGAGAATTAGTTATTCACTAACTCCACTTTACCATGCACCAAATAATGCGGAGCTGAATCGTTGTTGTTGATTCTGCCTTGCCAGCATCATTAGGTTTGTGCATCAATAAGCACGCATGGACTGAGGAACATGCCAGATCTCTCCCACTTCAACCCTCCACATCTCTCTTAGCATAAAAGTCTTGTTTTGTACATGCCCCATTTTACAGATATGGCTGGAGAAATGAAGCACTAAAAAAATTGTGCTCTCTATACTAACATACTGGCCATAAAAATGGGATCACTCTCATTTTTTTCTGGGTGTTGTGACCACATTGTTGCTTATAGATTTTGGTTAGTAAGCCAAAGAAAGTTGATTAAGTACCAGGAAATATCTTGATTTTTTTGGTTGTTGGCCAGTGTGACTTGGGTACAATCATCTCTGAAAAGGTGGCAAAATGTCTTGAGTTATTAGTGGTATATTTTTAAAGAGCCAATGAAAAAGAATTTCCATAGACATGAAACTTCTTTTCCAATTGGATTGAAGCACACCATTCATAGAAATAGCTAACAGTACCTATATGTGCACACACACAGACACACACACACACACACACACACCCTCTTTAACTTAGAACAAGCTATACAGACTTCCTTTTCCCGCCATAGTTCTCTGCCTTCTCTTCTTCTTCTGTAGAAATAGGCCTTTTCATTTTCTTTTGCTATTATCCAAACCTTGAGTTTTGGGGAAAAGGTAGACGCCATTTCCAATACTTATTAGTGAATTTGAACATTATATTGGTCAAAAGAGCAATAGGAATTTAGGAACTGGAATGGAACCCAAGTCAATGCGAAATTAAGGATAAAAAGGAAAGGCTCAAGTACAGCACACTGGAGCTGGAAATGAGAATGGAGACAAGGGATGACAGAGTCCAGGAGTGAAACTTGCTGTTAAGTTTCACAGTTGCATCTCTTAAATAAGGCATTCTGTCTCCTCTCCCCTGCACATATACCGCTATCAAATCTTTAATGCTTCTACCAAAGTTATTTATAAGAATGGTTCTGAGTTTATATGTTTGCCTCGTTTCTCTGCCTCTCTGTCTTATTCATCTTTGGTCTGTAAGGCCTGGTATAGTGCCTAGAATGTAGAAAAAAGAATGTAAAGGTTTGGCTGGAATGAGAGACAGAGTAATGGTTGATGGATAAAGAGTGTGGAAGTGATTATAATCTAGATACGCGGGATGAGATTAGATCACATGCATCCTAACACCAAAATGTTATTTTATTGGGTAACCATGATCATTAGCTAAAGAGAGTCTAGTTCAGAATCTAGAGGTAATAAAGATCCTCCTGACACCTGGGTTAGGCACCAAAATAAACCTGAATCCAAGGACTTAATAGAAACTTTTTGAGGACAATAATTAGATCATTTGATATCTTGTTTGAATCCTCATTTCACTACTTGGCTACATGAACTTTGAAAGTTAATTCCTGTCTCTGAGCCTCAATTTTCTCATCTGGTCAAATAGGGTTATATAGTAACCTACATCATAGAAACTCTTTGGTGAAGTGTAAAGAAGCGTAAGATGTGTAGTGCTTAGAATAGGCCTGCAATTCTATTTAGACCCAAATTACAGTACTTCTCAACTTTCCTGGTGGATCATCCCTGTGGAACATCCAATTGCCACCAACTTTCTTAGGGCTGCCATGTCGCACTCCTGCTTCACCTCCCGTTTCCTTGTATTGCATCTCTTTTGGGAAGACACTGCATAAATCCATCCATGAATCTGATTCACTTGAATTCCTTAACTGCAGCTCCACCACTCTTTGAGATGGGATTAGTTTCAAGTCCCAGGTCTTACAGTCTTCCCAGTCCTGCTTAGATAACAAGCAAGATAGATCAGCAACAAGATGCCCTTTCCAATCTATGCCTACCTGTACAAACCCTCTCAATTTTGACGTTCTTTCCTCTACTTCTGCAGAATTTGTGTTTCAACACTTTTCAAACTGGACTCCCCCCCACCCCCAATTTGTATCTTATATGTTTGATGCCTTCCAGCTACATATTGAAATTTATCAGAAAGAGCCAGTCCACACATTTTTTCCTCTATTTTGTCTAAAGGCCTCTCTAAAACAGAATAGTGGTTCTGGAGCCAGATGGAGCTGGACATAGACCTTGACCCTTGTTTTCAACTTTGTGATTTGGGGGCATGTTAGTGTCTCTCTGTGCCTCAGCAAACTGCTAATCTAAGTGTAGTGATAATAATACCTACCTCATAGGGTTGTCAGTGATGGTTGTTGGGATAATATGTTTGTAAAATGTTGTGCCTAGCATTTAGTCAACACTCAATAAATCATAGCAACAACTGCTAGTGATAAGTAGCACTGCCTGCTGCCCAGCACCAGCCAGCTGAGTTGGATAGAAGGGCCAGGTCACACTGGCACTCCATGACATGGACTGAATGCAGGAGGGCAGTTCCAACTGATGGCCAGGTCGAGATGCATTCTGCCCTACAACTTCCTTCTCAGGTTGTGTTTTGAATACGGCTTTTATTCAATCTCAGCCCTTGGAGAATCAGCAGAGCATTTCAATTTCTTTAGCTTGGCTTGTGTTTTCCACATTAAACTATTGATTCCCCAAAATATAAGGTAACTGTTGAGTGTGCTGTCATTTAATACAAAGTTGTTGGGATTACTGCGAGCTGATTTCTGACATGGGTGGGATCTTTCCCAATCAGAAGCTATTGTCCCCACACAATCCCCTCTATTGAAATTGCACCTGTGTGTTTCTCCCAGGGCTGTTTCCAGAATTATGAAGACCTCAAAGCCATGGGTCAGTACAAGCTTAGCCCAGTGCCAGTCAGCTTGGAGGTGTTCACAGCCATGCATCATGATCTCTACATATGAAAGAAAGTGACTCACAAAACTGGTCTCTTTGATGTGATCCAGAGCACCATGAATAGCTGGAGTGATTGCATTCCCTCAAGAAGGTCTCAAAGTCAGACGGGGAGGCTGAGAAATATATGAGGAAGAAGACAGAAGAGTTCATTCTAAATGGGGAGAACAGCAATGCAGAACTTGTGCATACCTGCTAGAAGGGGACATTAGGCCATCGACTCTTCTCAACTCTCATGGCTATCTTACCAAGGAATGAAGTGACTTTGACTCAGCCAAGGTCATTTCATGATGAGGCTGGACCCTGGGTTCCTCGGCTCCCCCAATACACACAACATTCTTTTGCACTGAAAGTGTACCTGGCAAATTTTATTTCACTGCCTATGTTGTGATACTTGAAAAAATGTTTAGATAGATGAGCAGCAAGTGGCTGGGAGTGGTAAAACAAAGGTTCATCAAGGAGAGGCTGTACAGTGGTTCTGGGGACTCTGAGCATGCACAGGAACAACTAAGGGAACATAAGCTTGCAAAGATAGTTTTTCCACCCCATCCCAGGACCTGCTGGACCAAAAATTTGGGTAGGAAGGATGGTGCCTGGGAAAAGCTCGAATTTAAATATAACCATAAACTGATTATTGCATAAGCAGTCAACCTCACATAGTCATTCCTATGTGGCAGCACTGTCCTGAGGTTCATAGTTATAACTCACCCACAGTCACATTGGCTTGTGTGTAGGGTCTATTATTCTCATATTCCCCACTTACAGATGAGGAAACAGAGGTGAGTAACTGATTCCAAGCCCACATGACCCAGCTAGGCAAGATTGGCCTCTTAGGATGAGATTCCTGGGCCACAATAAATTTTTTTTATTACAATAGCTAAAGGTTACAAGTGGTTTTGCCTGGAGAATTGTATGAGTGGTAAAGTCTGGGATTTTAGTGTACTTATCACTCCGAACAGTGTACATTGTACACAACAGGAAGGGTTTTCATCCCTCACCCCTTCCCACCCTTCCCACTTTTCAATCTCCAATGTCCATTATGTTATTCTGTATGCCTTTGCACACTCCATATCTTAGCCCTGCACTTATGAGTGAGAATATCGCATATTTGATTTTCCACTTCTGAGTTACTTCACCAGAATAATGGCCTCCTGGCTGGGCGCAGTGGCAATGCCTGTAATTCCAGCACTTTGGGAGGCCACAAGGCCGCAGTGGATCACCTGAGGTCGGGAGTCGGAACCAGCCTGACCAACATAGAGAAACCTATCCTACTAAAAATAAATTAGTCAGTGGGTGGCACATGCCCAGAATCCCAGTTACTTGGGAGGATGAGAGGCAGGAGAATCCGCTTTGTACCCAAAAAGGTTGAGGTTGCAGAGCCGAGACGCACTATTGCACTCCAGCCTGGGCAACAAGAGCCAAACTCTGTCTCAAAAAAAAAAAAAGAGAGAGAGAGAGAGAGAGAATAATGGCCTCCAGTTCCATCCAAATTGCTAGAAAAGACATTATTTCATTCTTTTATGGCTGAGTAGTATTCTATGGTGTATATATACCACATTTTCTTTATCCTTTCTGCCTGATGGTGGGCACTAGGTCAATTCCATAACTCTTGTAATTGTGGAATTGTGCTTCAGTACACATATGTGTGCAAGTGTCTTTGATAGCTATAATAATTCTTTTCCTTTGGGTAGATACCCAGTAGTGGGATTGTGGATCTACTCTTCAGTTCTTTGAGAAATCTCCATATTGCTTTAATAGAGACTGTACTAATTTATGTTCCCACCCAGCAGTGTATAAGCATTCCCTTTCACCACATCTGTGCCTGTCATGTATTGCTTTTCACGCTTTTTAATGATGCCTGGGTTGCAATATATTGATGATGTCTCGTCTTCTAAAAGTTATGTAAGCGCCCCTAGGGAGTAAGAGCCTCTTTAAATTGGCTGCCCTAGGGGCCTCCCCTTGCCTCACTCAAGTCCTGGCTTTGAGCGATTTGAACCAAGAAGTCTTTCTTCAGAATATATTATTTTAACTGTAGTACATGCAAATACCACAGGGAAAGATCTAAGATATGGAGACAATTTCTCCCTTTTACCTTCATTTGGTGCCAAAGACTTCCCTTCTGAAGAACATCCCAAGAAGTGTGTAGGTGATGGACAGGCTCCAAGGCTGCACTTCAGGGTCTTCCTCTGGCTTTCATGTTCAGGCTACAGCCTCCCAGGGCTGGGGGCTTAATTTGCTGGACTATTTCCCAACACCAGACTTCCTGAACAAAGTTTGTTTCTATTCTGAATGGGCTTAGCCAGCACGGCCCCCAGGAGCTGCCTAGAGTCTTAAGGCTCTTTTGTTCAATCTGCCTTCCTATCCTCCTCCCTCTTTCAGGCTTAGGGCCTCGCATCACAGTCTGGCTGGCTCCTTCTGTCTTCTCCTTTCTCTTTGTCCTTCCTTCACAGTTGTTTCTACAATAAAGCTTCTACAGCGACTTATCTTGTGTCTGCTTCTTGGAGAACCTGGACACAGACATAACCACCCTTTGCCTTCTAGGATCAGTGACTTTGAAACATTTTGGCTTGACACCCACAAAGTAAGAAAAAAAAAAAAAAGTTTCATCTTATCACAGTACATATATATTTAGGTGTATGTGTGTGTATATATGTGAATATATATCTCATATATTTGAGAAGAGTAGTTTCAAAAAACAATACCTTACCTTCACCTATATGCAATGCATGATTCTATTCATCTCATTTTAAGAAAGTGCATCTGGTTATAATTCACAAAATTCGTAATCGCAGACCAAATACATGCTAGAAATGCGATTTATTTTCATCCACATTACTTGCTGATGATCACATGATGGTAGCATTTACATTTGATTGCTCCATCAGCCAGTGCAAGAGCTCCTTGCATTGTATTTGACTTTCCTGTGGTCTTTTTTTCATGTTGGTTTTTTGGTGCAACATAAGCTTTATGTTTAGATGAGTATATACCATTATATTAATAAATAAATGTCAAATCGAAAAGATTTTATAGTACTTTTTAAATTGTTTCAATGTCAGGAGCACTCTAGAAGTCAAGATACTCTTTTCAGAGTAATTACAAAGTAGATTTGGTAAATTCTAAGGTCATGATTGATAAAATGTGTGTGTATTTATTTAATGAAAATACATTCCTATGCCCCCAAGAATAATTGGTTTTAAATTGTTCATTTGATATTTTCTAGGTCTCATTGGCAGCAAGCAGAGGCAGTTTCCTATGATTAAGAGATATTTACTGATGTAAAAAAATTTAGAAGTTCTATCCATTTAAGTTTTGATTAATTGGAGAAAGGCTGATTTGTTGTTGTAGTCTTTTAATTTTTTAGCCTTTTAATTTTAGCCAAGGGAATGCCATTTGTCTTCAGGGAGCATATTTTGAGAGGCAAATAATGGACACTGTGTTCCTAGCCCCTGGTTCTCTACCTTGCACATCCCACTCCATGCAATTTAAAGACATCTCAGTGCTGCTTGGTTTGTTACCCTATTATGAGATATGGCCTCATAAATCAGAATCACAGAAAACCATCTTCATGTGCACAGTGGTCATCATTTCATTATTCATAATGATGTAAAATTGGGAACAACCTAATTTCCAATGATGGGGATGGTTCAGTAAGCTATGATGTGTCCATAAGAATAGAGATGTCCCTGATGTGCTGTTAGAGAATAAAGGCAGGAGGCTGAACTGAGCATCAATTTTACAATCTACATCATTAAAACATGAAATCTGGCAGTAAATAAACCAAAGTGCAAATGGCAATACCTTCTATATTCTAAAACATTGATTCTCAACTGAGAAAAATTTTTTTCTGTCGGGGACATTTGACAATTACTGAAGACAGTTTTGGATGTCATGAGTGGAGGAAATGCTACTGGCATCTAGTGGGTAGAGACCAGTGATTTTCCTTATCATCCTGCAATGCACAGATGGCCCCCACAGGATGGCAGTAAAGAATTAACTATCCCAAATGTCAATACTGCTGAGATTAAGAAACCCTACTTGTAGCTACGAGCTATTTTTAGTTTTCTTCAATTACTTTATCAGCATTTGCATGTTTATTTTAATAATACATATAGTACTCTTTATTATTAGAAAAATACAAGAGTAATATGTGATTAAAAGCCCGTTCCAACTAATAAGTTTAAAAGAGCTCATTTAGTAAGCTGAAGTACAAATTCTAAGAGATAAATCACTGTGTTCTGATTCAATGGGTATTTCTGCCTGCTCTTCGCCTTGTAGTATATAAATATCTTCCAATTGACGGCATCTTAGATGAATGAAATACAGCATCTTTCCAGCTGGGGAGAGGTTTTCTCTCTTGGAGAGCTATTCCTACATTGCTAGCACTCCCAGGGTTCTGAGTTTCTGTGGTGTTTTTCCTTTCTTTCTAATTGGTTTTCTTCTTACCTCTCTAATGATATTTTCTCCTGACTTTCCTCTGGGTTTCGCAGGTGAAGTATCAGAGTTCCCAGGGTTTTGTGCTCAGATCTGTAGGTATCTGTTTGTGGAGGCTCCTTGGGACTGCTCACCCCTCTCTGGGCCTTATTCCCTTCCCCATAAAGGCTGCAGAGCTGACATGCACTCAAGTCTGTGGAATTATTCCTTCTGAATATTTTTTGAATGTGTTCTTTCTCTATTGATACTGACCCCATCATGGTTGAGGCTTTTTTCACATTCCCCTTACCATACCAATCAGTTTTCTTTAATTTAGTTTTTTAAATTAAAGTTTCTATTTGAAAGTAATAGTAGACTCACATGTAGCTGTATGAAACAATACTGAGAGATCCCATGTGCCCTTTGCCCAGTTTCTAGTGGTAACATCTTGAAAACTAATGTACAGTATCACAACCCAGGATATTGACTTTAGAGTCAAGACAAACCATTCTCTCACAGGAACCCCAATGCCCTTAAGGGCCACATCTCCTCCTTCTTAACTCAAACCACTAATTTGTTACCCACTTCTCATAATTTTGTCATTTAAAAAATATTTTATAAATGGAAATAGAGTATATGACCATTTGAGATTGGTTTTTCTCCACTCATCGTAATTCTCTGCGATTCATCCAGGTTGTTGAGAGTATCCATAGTTCATTTGGTTTGCAGTTGCTGAGTAGTAATTCGTAGTGCTGATGTACCACAGTTTGCTTTAACCATCTATCCATTGAAGAATATCTAGTTGTTTCTAATTTTTTGGCCATTATGAATAAAGCAGCTATAAATATTTGTGTACAAGTTTTAGTGAATATGTGTTTTCATTTTTCTATAATAAATTTCTGGGAGTACAGTTACGCGCTATATGGTAGCTTTCGCATGTTTAGTTTTAAAGAAATTGCAAACTATTTTCCAGAGGATTTGTACCAATGGTAATGTGTATCGGGTGACCCAGATTCTTCACATCCTTGCCAGCATTTGTGGTACACTTTTCTTTTCTTTTTTTTAGAATAGATGTTTTATTTCATGAAGACAATAATTCACTCTTTACAGCAATAAAATAAATTATAGCTGGTATGTAACAAAAATTGTTGTTAAATTTCAGAAACAATGCTAAACAGAAGACAGAATCAGAATACATACTGTATGATTGTGAAATTCAAAGGAGTAAATCTGATATATAGGGAACATGTTCCTGTGTTTTTGTGAAGCAAACCACAGTGGTTACTTGAAAAAGCCAGGAGTGGTTACCTTTATTTTTAATAGAATATTTTTATTTGTATATTTCTTTAATTTGAAAATTTTCAAAGATGTCTATACCAAAGAAAATAAGTCAAAATAGTTCCAGATTCTCTTTATCCAAAGCTTCTTGAAGAGTTCAACAATAGGTTATGTGTTACTTTTCGCTTATATTGCAAACATGGAAGCAAAACAAATTATAAAAAGTAGAAAAATTCAAAAGAATATTATTGAAACAAGTTGGAAATAATTAGGAAACTCTTTTCAGAAATAATAGAGTTTTGCCTCAAATTGAGGCTTCATCTTACTTGATTAACTCAATATTTTCTGTGGCTAGTTTGTGTGTATATGACTGAGTTCCCCCATAGACTTTAGAAAACTAGAAACAGATTCGACAAAAAGCAAAAATTTTAGGTTTGGAGACTTTAATTCAGTTTAACAAATATTTTCAGAATCTGCATAATGCACCTTAGAAATATATCTCCAGGGTTGTATTCTCACCAGTCTACTAAAAATTTCTTTTTAAATTTTTAAAAAATTTTACTGTTATATGAGTTCATGTCCTTTGTAGGACATGGATGAAACTGGAAACCATCATTCTGAGCAAACTATCACAAGGACAGCAGAAAAGCAAACACCGCGACAAGTTCTCACCATTGGTGGAAATTGGAACAATGAGAACACTTGGGAACACAGGATGTAAACATCACACTAAAGCCTGTTGTGGGGTGGGGAGGGGAGGGATAGCATTAGGAGATATACCCAATGTAAATGACGAAGTTAATGGGTGCAGCACACCAACATGGCACATGTATATTATTATATAACAAACCTGCATCAAGAAAGTACATAAAATTTAGAACTTAAAGTATAATAATAAAAAATAAAAATAAAAATTTTTTTTACTGTTTAATTTTAAGTTCCAGGATACATTCAACAGAAAATGCAGGTGTGTTATAGAGGTATACATGTGCCATGGTGGTTTTGTTGCATCTAGCAACCCATCATCTGGTTTTAAGCCCCACATACAGGCCATCCTGATGCTCCTCCCCACCCCCCACCCCTGACAAGCCCTAGTGTGCTGTTCCCTCCCTGTGTCCATGTGTTCTACTTGTCTTCGGGCTTCCACTTCTATGAGTCAGAACATGTGGTGTTTGGTTTTCTGTTCCTTCAAAGACTTGTTGAGGGATGGTAGC